>MU249534.1:0-17759 GCA_018886245.1 Fusarium brachygibbosum
GGTCCCCTTGGTGTCTGCATTGCGGATCTTGACCTTACCTGCGACGACGATTCGGATTGTACCAACCCCCTGTTGCCAGTCTGCGGTCCCCTTGGAGTCTGTATCGCCGATCTAGACCTCACCTGCGATGACGATTCGGATTGTACCAACCCCCTGTTGCCAGTCTGTGGCCCTCTTGGCGTCTGTATCCCTGGGGCTGGTTCCGCCACTACCACGACAGAGGCAGCCATTGATACTACTACTACTGCCATTGTCGCTGATACTACAACAACCGAGGCTGTCGTTGACACCACCACTTCCGAGGTCGTTGTTGACACCACCACTTCCGAGGTCGTTGTTGACACCACCACGACTGAAGCCATCGTTGATACCACCACTACCGAGGCGGTCGCAGACACAACTACCACCGAGGCTGTCGCTGATACCACTACTACGGACGCTGTTGCCGACACCACCACAACTGATGTTGCCGCTGATACTACAACAACTGAGGCTGTTGTCGATACAACTACCAGCGAGGCTGTTACTGACACCACCACCCAGAGTGACGATGACACCACAACTGAGGCCACCCAGACCACTGACACTACCGCCACTACACAAGACCAGACCAGTGACACTGCCTCTGCTACTGCCACCGAGACCTCCTCAGCTGGAAACAACCCGGGACGGATTGGTGACTTCAGACTCCTCGGCTGCTTCAGCTCCATCGCTGGATTCCCAGGCTTCACCCTTCAACGATCCAGTGGAGATATGTCCCAGGAAGTCTGTGCTCAAGAGTGTTTGGGAAGCCTCTATTTCGGTACCTACAGAAGGTAAGAAACTATTGTTTATGAAGACTGGACAGAGTCACTAATTTGTTCTTAGTAACTGCTACTGTAGCGATATCCTCGAGGACGAGAATCGCGAGGATGACGAGGAGTGTGACATTCCATGCCCTGGCGATGACGAACACCGCTGTGGTGGAGAGATCGTGGACACCACCCCTGCTCGCCGAGGTCGCCTTTCCAGGCGCCAGCAGATCTCCACCAACGTTCTTCTTATCATCTACGTCGATGTCACTGCCGATAACGCAGCTGACACTGACACTATCACCCAGGAGGCCACTATCACTGCTCCCGGCGCTACTGTCACCCTCTCTGGATCCGTCATCACCCTTTCAGGAGATGTTGTTACTATTCCAGGCGATGTCATCACACAGTCTGGCTCTGTCATTACTGGTGATGCCGTTACTGTCACTGCACCAGGTGCCACCGTGACCGATGTCGTGACCGATGTCGAGACTGTCACAACCACCTTTGTTTCCACCGTCACCGAGGCTACCGAGACCTTCGTCACCACCGTCACCGCTACACTCATCTGCCACAGCGGTCGCTGCGATGCGCCCCCTGTCCTACCAATCCCCTCAGTTGTTTTCATCTTCCACCCTTACCCAGGCGAGGACTGTGCTGATGAGCTCGTCTATCTGCCCAGCCCCTGCTCCTGCGCCGGTGGTGTTGAGTACGTTCCTCACCACTGTGATGCTACATCATGCACTGGCAAGACTGTCTACAAGCCCGAGAAGACTGAGTACAGCGACGACAAGCTAGTTTACCACCCCATTGAGTGCACCCACGAGCAGTGTGACACCGCCGGTTCACTCTTCAAGCCTTATGACAAGACCGAGACTGGCCACGAGGGTGGTGATTACTCTTACGGACATGAGAACACCAACGGTGGCAAGCAGGGCTCTGAGAGTGGCAACAAGGGCTCCGACTACCATGACAAGCCTTCTGGTAGTCAAGGATCTAGCACTGGCTCTGAAGGCTCTGGCAGCAAGGGTACCAGCGGTGATGAGGGAGAGAAGGGTGAACAAGGCTCTAACGGCTCTGACAACGGCTACCCAGCACCTGAGGGTGGTAACGGAGGCTCCAGCAGCGGTGAACAAGGATCTGGCAGTGATGCTAAGGGTTCCAACCACGGTGGCCAAGCACCTGCTGGTGACCAAGCGCCTTCTGGCGAAAAGGCACCTTCTGGTGGCAACCAAGGCTCCGAGACTGGTTACGACAAGCCTAGTGGAGGAGACTCTGCCCCTGGAGACAACAAGCCTGTCATCGTCTCACTTGCTGACAGACAGGCCATCACGAGCCTTGCACTTGTCGTGCTTGTTCCTCTCGCTCTTGCTGCTGTTGTTGTAGTTTAAGCGATGCATTGGGAGGATGGCTGTTGGGGGTTTTTCATCATATCCACATTGGATAAAAGTTTACCTTCTCGAATAATTTGTCTTGTTTTTGCCAAAGCTTAGTTTTAGTAATAGAAGTCGTTGTGTTTTTTGCATACTATGATATCTATACATTGTGTCTTGTCTTCCACTCAATCACCGGTCTTTGTAGATAGTATTTTTATTACATC
Organism: Fusarium brachygibbosum; assembly: GCA_018886245.1. Taxonomy (NCBI): domain Eukaryota; kingdom Fungi; phylum Ascomycota; class Sordariomycetes; order Hypocreales; family Nectriaceae; genus Fusarium; species Fusarium brachygibbosum. The sequence goes on from MU249534.1 coordinate 2,392, forward strand.
ATCACCTTCATTCCCATAGCAGTCCTTCCTGCCATACCTTCCAGTTCAAAATGTTGGACCATCTTCGCTGAACCTGAGCCACCAGTCACGTCGAGCACAGTAACAGCAGCCTCAGTGCTACCATTACCCGGCGACAAGGCGTAGATGAAGTTACCAGCAGCAGCCAAGTCGATCAGACCTGGGTCACCATTGCAAGTCAAGTCAAGTTCAGACACAACACTTGCATCCTTGAGGCTCATCTCAACTAGTCGATTGCGACCAACATCCGTGACAAATGCTGTCTTGGTAATGGGAGAGATGGCTACCCAGCATGTCGCCGTCTGGCCCTCGACTTCTCCAGTGGCGACAGTTGTTGCTTCGCATGTGTTGGCGTCGATATCGAGAATTGCTGCGCCGAATGAGGCATCGGTGGCAAACACCTTTGAAGTACCAGGTATAACCTGAGAGCCAAAAAGCACGGCTGTTCCTTCAGGTGAGCTTCGCACTTCATGCTTGCTAACAGCCATAGCCCCGTTCGTGTTCTCAATATTGAAAGAGGCCATGAAACCCGCGTTGTTCACGGCAGGGTCACCCTTGACCATAGTGAACAGCATACTTTCATCGCCGGAGAATAGAACTTGCGAAACAGTGTTTGTAGGTCCCATGGGTGGTGTCGTCTGTTGCAGGTCGAATGGACGTAGATCATCCATTTCTCCGAGGCCCTTGTCAGAGAAGCTGCTGCAGGAAACACCCGCCTTGGCACCAGTCATGCCAACGCAAACAACACTGTTCTTTATCGAAGCAGCGACTGTATTGGGGAATTCGCCGGGGACCTTGACTGGCTCTCCGACCATTGTGAGTTTCGTTGGGTCACTGCGGGAGACAGTCAACATGCTAAGAGTATTTGACCCAGCGTTGACGGCAAAGATGTGCTGAACGTGAAGGATTAGTCAATGTTGAGCAGATTGCGAGAAAAACAAAATTAAACTTACATTCCCAGCGATAGTCAGTGCTGACTGACTGACCAACGCGTCAGGTGTGGCAGGATTGCCATCCGCATCGACAGCAATAGATCCTGCACCGCCAGTCATTGCAACCCGGCCCTTTGAAAGAGTGCCATCCTTGCCAATTGGGAGTGCAAGAACGCCATTCAAATCGTCATTGGTGAGAACATAGATAGCCTTTCCCATTGTAGCCGCTCTGTCCATTCCTGGACGGCAGGCTGGATGGCTGCTGACTTTTTGTGTCAAGCCTACAAGTGCTGGGAGAAGGATGGAGAGTGGAGTTGAGAAAAACATCTTAGGTGCAGAAAAACGGAATTGTAAGAGATGAAAGAACAACGATTAAGAAAATGGCAGGCCGGCTGCTGTGAATATAAGACTGTTAAAGTGTAATGAAGGAGATGGAACTGGATTATCTAGATGACGAGCAGTACACGTTCATTTTTATAGCAAGATTCAATAAACATACTCATATCTAGAGTAACACCCGGTTCATCGATTCGAGATTCTAAATTCCAGGTTGAAGTAATCCAGATTTCTCCTTTGGGAAACGTATGGCCCCCGTGTTTGACGGAGTCCGGCCCCATCCCTTGATTAAAAAAGCGCTTGAATTGTAATCACACTTTCCTTATTGTTGTTCCAATGCAACCTCAGGGGAGTTTCGCCAGCCAAAAACGGTTCGTCCCCATAATAACTGTCAGGGTGTACCATGACTTCAATTGTTCGTGAAACTTTGCAGGGATCAACGGTTGACGTTGATAGAGTTGTGGATAAGCGTATTTTCTCAGCAGATGATGCAGACCAGAAAGTGTTAGGCCACCAAGTCAGCATAGGCCTGGAAGTAATATTATCTGTCAACTCTGCTTAGAGAGTAGAAGACGTCCTAACATTTTATTCTCCTCACTCATTGACAGGGCATAGTGGAGAGAAGCGATGCGATTGGCTTATCACAATACTAGTGTATGCTACGTTAATCCCTTCTGCATGGCTGCAAGATGAAGATGATATCGGGGCTCAGTATAAATGTCCTCTATAACCACAGATATTGAGTCCAACGCCTATTCTTACTCCATTCAGTGATTGTGGTTTCCTCGTCATCGTTGAAGAAAGTGTGAGCCATCATCCATGACATGAATAAGCTCCGCGCTTAACCCAATCTGGAAATCTTGATCTTCTCATCAGCCCCAAGGCTGAAATTGTGGCAGAAACCGACAGGCCAAGAGAACCAACCAAGTCGTCGAAACTCAACTGAAACTTGGTCCCCATCTAGCGGTCTCCTGGCCTCCCGCAGCCGACAAGCCGAAATCATACCTTGACTAATCAGAGAATACGAAGTGTCGTCAATCACTCCAGCTGAAATCCCATCTTACCTCACTTTGGTTGATTTTTCATCTTTTCTTCCTATTTCGCCGTCTATTGCATACCCAGTTCGCTTGTATCAGATTTGCAATGAGTAAAAGCATCTTCCGCATTTTTAACCCTGGGGGTTAGTCTCGATTAATCTATTCCCTGTTCATCGTATTGACTGTCATGGATACAGAGCCGAAGGAGAATCCCGTGGAGAAAAGAAGGGCCCAACTGCGACGAGCACAACAGTAAGAATAATTGAGTACACTGTTTCTGAATTTTCTCAACAACACTGACACACTGATTAGAACATATCGTAATCGCAAAGACAGATATACGAGAACATTGGAGGAAGAGCTCGCCAAGTCGCGCTCAAAAGAAGCCGAGTTGATGCGCGAATGTCAGCAACTGCGCGCTGGTCTCGAAAATGCCCTACTACAATTATCACAGCAAGGTATAGGCATGGCTTTCGATGGCAACTACCCTCCCACAGAGAGCGTCGCTTTGTCAAAGACAACGGGGTCATCCAACGAGGCCTCGCCATTTTACTTCAGTGACTTTGGCACACAGCCCAGAGATACAATCCCATCTCCGCAAATGATATCGCCAGAGTCATTCGGTGATTTCCACGGATCAACTGAAAGCTACCAAAGACTTCCCATTCTCTTTGGCCAAGGAGGAGTCGCGTATAATTGTCGTGTAGGCGATGTGGATCAAGTGACTGCAGGTATGGAGTTCGTACTAAAGTAAGTAACTCTTTCTCACCTTCACACCATAATAGAACAACCCCGGCTTATATACTCCAAGGATCGAGGAGCCCTGTCTGGACCACTTACACGGGGACGCAAACAAGCCCTTTGAGCCAAGCAACCACGCCCTAACTGCTTCGGCTCAGCTCATAGCAGCGTGTGATTACCCATCACCCACCATCAGCTCTCCTCCACCAATATCAGCGACCTTTAACAGTCTACCGGCCCAAATGCTCGAGCGTTTATTGAATCTGGCGCCGGATCTGTCGAGTGAGGGCGAAATGACCCCGATCCAGGCATGGAACACTATTCGATGTCGGCCAGACTTTGATGGTTTGGATACAAGGAGTTTGAGTGCGCTTGCTAGAAAGCTGAAAAAGGCCGTGAAATGCCATGGGTAAGCTGACATTGCTGACTTGGATGACTTGATTAAACTGCTGACCATCAACAGATTCGGTGCAGTCGTTAAAGAGTCTGTTTTCGAGGGTTTGGTTTATGAAACACTAATAACTGGGAGGCTAGCTTGAGGCTTTAGGCTGACTGGGCAACGTGTTTGCCTGACATGAGATGCCGGCTTGTACTGTTCATTGTTTCTTGTAATTATTGTAATTTCCAGGGCACTGTTGAAGTTTTGACGCATATATCACCAATAATAACCTAATCACAAATACAACCTTACTTCAAGCATTGTCTTGGTTACGTTTTGATGTATTAATTCTTTTCAGCTCTCGGCCTTGAATCTAGCTCTGTTACTTTCCAGAAATTAGCCTTTTTATGTCGCTATCGTTCGCTGTAGGTCTAGTTTTCGTGACACCTTCCCAAAATTGTGGACTGATCTTGAGTATGAGTGAGCAGCTCGGGGATTTCTATTTGACGGTTTGGAATTGGGAAGTTGATAATGAAGAACAGTTGGGAAAGAAGCAGCGGTGCTTCAATACTCCGGCTACGACCTGATATCGATCATGGATCACTTCTCCGTCCCCGGTGTCTATGTCATTGAACGATGAGTCTTTGGTAGAAGTGGCACCGACATCGGCCTTGTAACCCGCATCTACCACGTCAATTTGGCAGGGGTTGTTAGATCGGATGGAATTCCCTCCCAGTAACTGTTGCAGCATTATCCACCTGATCCATTGTGCATATTCTTTCTTGAATCTATTCTTGGTAACAGACGATCCAATACTGGAATATGCAATTCGTCAATACTCGACTGTTGACCCGATTTGAACCTCTTGCTTCAATCCGAAAGCTGGAACATATGGCTCAAGTGGATGTCACGAGTTGTTGGAAGCTCTACCGCTCTTGATCAAAGATGGAATAAAAGTCCAATTTCTAAGAACACATGCTTCACATATAAACCGGCTGAATTGCATGCGTCTATCTGAATTTCCTGCATCTTCCCACCGAACGAGAGAGAGAGACTAGACTCAAAAGAATGACGCGTACCTGAATTTGACCCCGCGCTGACGCAATGTCTTCAGGTACCAAGATCCAAATGACCCCACGTATCAAGAGAGAAATGACAGAAACAATCGTCTTATCAATGTGAAAGTTGCATTTCCCTGTCTATTATGTCATCTTTGGGCACAACTGCGGGGAAGGACATTGGGTTTTATGTGCCACGCAGAGGAAGATGAGGTGGCAGATGAAGTGTCAAGGTTGAAACGTCCCAACGCCTAAAGGGAAAAAAAGCCTAAAGGCGGTGAAGCCTTCGCCACATCATGTGTTGGCGTTGGAAGTCGAGAGAAAACAGAGGACAGAATAGAAATGCTGGGTCAGAGTTGCACGGAGTCTTGGTATCAGACTACTCTGCTTATTCTGTCAACCCCTGAAGAGTCCCGTTTATTTTCCTCACCGCCTAATCCATGCTTCAGTCAGCCTGTCTTTCATCCTTGTAATTGGCTGAAATCACTCAACATGATTAGCTAATGGTGATACCGGGTCCATGGAATAATTCTTAGCTTTGACTCTACCGAAGATACCTTTAAACCCGCGATCTGCAACGAACCACTCAAGCTCGCCAAAGCAAAACAGATCTGACTACTACCTACGCTAGGTTTGTCGCTTCCTGGTCCTTGACTCGAAAGGCATCCTGGCCACTAACCTTTTTGTCTCAGAAACGCTTCCAAACCAGGTCTCTTGAGACCAGATCACCTCCTCACCCGATTGCCCCGCATCTCATCTCATCTGCATCTGCATCATGGGCGCAACCGAGAACAAGACTCCCCGCGCCAGCGGTACCAGGAGACGCGGTGAAGGCGCTGATGCCGGTCAAACTTCTCGACGGGCGAGAGTCACTGAAGCAGCGGCTCGCATCCTGAGCCCTTCAGGCGCTGGAAAGACCATGCAGCAGCTCTACGAGATCCCATTTGATGCCGAAGTCTTTGCTCAAGCCAAGGCTGCTCGGGCCAAGGCTCTGGGTGATGACAGCGAGACTGGTGAGGGTGATGACATTGCCGAGGTTGTGGATTATGGTTCTGTTCCAACTGTCCATGCTCATCTCAAGGGTCTTGACAAGGTTTGCCGAGGCGCCGAATGGTCGAAGCCTCTTCAGCGTTTTCTAACAAGACTCCAACTCGGCTCCAACAACGTCAGCGTCATTTATGACTCAGACCTCCGAAAGGTGGGAATCGAGCCTCCAGAGGAAACCGAGTCTTGGATCGACCAGAGCGAGCCATCAAAGTTCGCAGGACATGTCTACAGATTCGTTGGTCGACAGTGCAGATCTGCATCCTCAGATAGACATCTCTATATCCTCTACCATCCCGATGCAGAGTGGCATGCAGACTTTTATGATCTTTTGCAGGATAAGCCTCTTCCTAGCAACTTCCTTGGCTTCTCCGACAATCTCGATGCTCTTGTCGCTTACATTCGCTTCGTCCGCAAGCGACTAGGACGACGCGCCAGCTCGGCGATGTTCCACGTGCTCATCCCCAGCTCTCGACCCATCGCCATCCGAAACGCCCTCGAGTTTCCCGATCTGGGCGACCTTGCCATTCACGGCGAGACTCACAATGGTAGCAACTATGTCTGGATGAATCTGCCCAGTTACGAGGATTACCCATCAACTCTTCATCTGAGGCATGTCGAAAATGCTATCCGCGAGGATAGTCCATGGAAGACGACAGCGACAGTTAGCACGTCTCTCGTTGGCTTGACAGCATCACTAGCCGGTACGGCATATACCCTCAGAGTCAAGGGCGCACCTTTCCCGTCTCTCAAGACCTTTGGCGCCGCCGCAGTTGCCACCACCATAGCCAGAAGAGTGAAGGGTGCAGAGTATTTCCCTCTGGCAGTCCTTGGAGCGGGCACTCTCTGCACCACCCTAGCAGCCTTCGCTATCAACAGAGGCCTCAGCAAGAGAGCACCACGCGTCATCGGAGGTACAGACACACCAAAGGAGCCGAAGGAGAAGGAGGAGAAGGAAAAGGAGGACTCAGCTGCCAGCGAGCAGGAAGAATCCAAGGAAGAGGAGGAGGTGTTTCCCGAGCCCGAAATCCCTGCGCCACCAGAGGAGCCTGCCCCCAGGGTCAAAGACGACTCGGATGCCCATTCTCTGCTGAGCCAGACGTCCAGCACGAAGAAGTCCTCAAGCAGCAAGAAGCACCGCCGAAGCGAGCGTGGTGAGCGCAGCGAGCGAAGTGAGCGTAAGCGCAGTCACAAGTAAAATACTTGGTCGATGTGTTATCGTTGGCAAGACAGAACAAGCAAAGTACACACGGATGGGTCTGGAACTTTTTTATGTGTATTTACGATTTCCATTTCGACATTTTTTCATCATCTCGATATGTTCTTCGTGCAGTCTTTTTGCTCGCTTTTCTGCTTATTGATGAGTTGCAAAAGAAAAAAAAAGAAAGGAAGAAGAATTTATACAGGTAGAATTATAAATTGAAAACCTCTTATTCGAGAAGGAGGCAGTTACTTGCACCTTGCATTCCAAGCCCTGACTTTTGAATATGCATCGGTAGTTAGTTTCATTCTCTCTATACGGCAATATTTAGTAAACAAAATGTTCAAATCTGCTCATAATGACGTACCCCTTGCATGGTACACCAGTGCCATATCCACAGTTCATAATGATATTAACATGCTATGAAGTGGATGTCCTTCATCTGATCTCGTTCCCAGGAGTTCTAGCGACTCTACCAAAGCTCACAGGAAGGCTTCTTCTGTGGACATCCAAAGGCTCTCTGAAACTCAGCGCTATTCTTAAGAGGCAAGAGAATACGCGCTTTGTTGGGAGCGTGCTCGTCAGTCAGATCGGTCTTGCCTGTTGCGCCGAGATTCTCACACCAGTTCTGGCCAAACTTGATGAAGAACAATTGTTCATGCGTATACTTGGTTAGTCCAGGCAGATCCAAAGCTCGACCTTGTTCTGCTTCGTATCTCTTCCAGGCTGAGTAACTTGCAAGAACACCACCAGCATCAGCGACATTCTCGTTCAGAGTAAGCTTCCCATCGACATTGTTCGTCTCTCCATCGGGATCAGTCACAGTGAAGTTGCTGTACTGCTTGATGAAACATTCGGCAGCACTTTCGAAGCCCTTGGTTGATGTTGAATCGAACCAACTACTGAAATTACCGGTCTTGTCGTATTTGTGGCCGTCGGCATCAAACCCGTGAGTAATCTCGTGGCCGACAATGCTACCCATGCCCCCATATGTGATATAAGCCGGGTAGCCCGTACCGTATAACGGAGACTGTTGAATACCAGCAAGGATAGTCATGGAGTTCTCTTGTTTGATGTGGAACGCGTTGGCTTCGAGAGTGCTTGTTAGGAACTGGTCTTTGTCGAACGGTTTGTCAAGAGCCGCCCAATTCTTGGCGACTTGCGACCTGGCGAGTGACAAAGCGTTTATCAAGTGTGACGTAGTTATGTTCACATCGGAGTAATACTCCTTCAAAGACTGCGGGTCGGTTACAAGTGGGCTTGAAGGCAACCCGATCTTGATCGCCATGGCATGGACTTTGTCGATTGCCGCTTGCTTGACTTCAGGCGTCGCCCACTCTCTAGTACGAATACGCGAGATGAATGCAGCCTCGAGATTATCAATGATTTGGGAAGTAAAGCTCTTGGCCTCCGGTGTGAAGTTCTTATCCGCAAAGAATCGAGATAGAATCCACGTCAGACCTGTAGGACGGACAAGTTCAACTCCGGCTGTCCATGCAACGCCGGTATCAAGAAATCTAGCACAGTTGAACCATTGTGGTGCAGGGTTCCCGGCATCTTCTCCTCGCTGCTTTGCCTCGAACCTTTTGTAGGCATCGGTTACTGGAGAGTCGACATACTCCGAAAGGGCAGTGATAGACTTCCATACGAAGAATGCTTGAAGTACCTCGGGCGATGTCCCGGATAGGATCAACGAGAGCCGCCTCCAGTATTCCAGATCCCCAGTCACAATCTTCAAGTTCTCGATGCCTTCTGGGGCTAGCTGATCGATCACATAGTTATAGTTGAGCTGTGGGGCCACTATCTGGAGTTGGGATGAGGATGTGAACGTCTCACCAAGCTCATTCGTGCTGTTTGAGTCTGGTATATCGCTTTCCTCTGGGGTTATGGCGATTTGGAATGCCAAGACAGATTTCATCAAGTCGTACGACTCCGACTCAGTCAGGTTGGCAGGATGGACAGCAGACAGGAGCCCGCTTGACAATCGCAAGTATTCTGGTACGTCATCTGGATCCGAGGGATTTTCGGGCTGTTGGGGGGGTGCTAACAGTAAAACCATCTTGCTAGGATCATAGGAGTACTGTTTCTGGAGGAGTCTTTGAGTCGTCTCGATACCAAAGCTCTCAAACAAAGCCAAAGTTCTCCCCATAGACGCAGAATGATCATACGTATTATTGCGAGAGTGATCCGAGTTCACCGTAGCAGGAAAGCTCTCAACAACGGCCTGTGCGAAGCTTTGAAGCTGAACAAGACCTTCCTCTTCTTTTGCAGTTGAGTTCATACAGACTTGGTAAGCGCCTTGAAGTTTGGCAAAATTCTCTTTGTCGATAGCAGCCTGATCTTTGGTGAGGCTCACTGTGATCCATCCTGCCTCTTTATCGGTGGGATAGGGGTCTTCCAGGATATTCCTGACGTAGTTCAAAACCTTGAAGCTGACGGCTGTAAGCGAGGTGAGTGACGCCTGGCCTGCTGGAATAGGGTTGCGTGTGGGCCAATTGCCACAAACCACTATACAAATATTAGTTCCTGGGTTTTCAGTATGTAAAGAAAGACCTACACTCATCGAAATCGGTACAAGGGTCAATTCTTTCATGATCTAAAGCCATGCTTCCCAGTATATCATCTGCAATGTTGATACATGCCGGAGTGGTACAGAGACCATTGGCTCCGTCGCTGCGGACAGTATAAGGGACGATACCCATTTTTGACAGAGAAATCGCGCGTTGCGTATTGTGATTAGGAATGAGAACGGGAGTGAAAAGTGTTGTCTGGCTTTCTACTGTCTATGCGGAATGACATGACTTCGATGTGATGTGCTCAGATACTTATATAGAGGGCAACTCCATGTCTTCTTACATTTGAGGCCGTGTTCATGAGCCACAGCTTTGCCAACGCCCTGAAAATGTCATACAGAAAGGTTTGTACCTTTGCCTACTATGCTGACAGAGGGCCAGAGGCGAGACATAATCGTGGCTTATACAAGGTGGACCTTATGAATCTCGAATAACAGTGCCCGAAACAGAGCGATGGGACTCTACCTACACTTCATTAAAGGTCAACTACCGACGGATGATGGCCACGTCTGCTCTGTCGAATATAGGGTCTTGAAACGGTATGGCTCAAATTGAGCGGGGGTGCTGCGGTCATCTCAACTGGGACTTTAGTGTCTTACTATTCTTGGCACCAGTTATACAACAATGGGTGTTCTTATAGGTGATTCAAAAGAAATAAGCGGCAAACTATCATGCAGACGATACCTCGAGATTCATTTATTACAGATCAGCGACCTTTCCCGCCCATCATGTTTCTCTCTATTAGTGCTTCGCGAGGCCGCCAACGTTGAGCCACCTGATTTGGTATGGCAGAATGTCAGCTGTGGTCTATTGTTAGCTCAAAGGCAGGACTTTCCGTCTTGTGTCGCTCGAATGACGCCACTTTGACTGTTCAAAGTTCTAAAAGGACTCTCGAGAGACTAGTGTTAGAGTTCTGCTAGAGCTTTATTGGTTGTAGTAAGCAAACAGTGTCCATAATAGCTCGGAAGTAAGATATGCATAAATGAGGATTACTTGTCGACTATTGTCCCAAATTGGTACTATTGTGACAGACTACATTCTTAGACAAGATCAGAGACTACTCAATTGCCCTTCTTCCTCAGCATTAGCAAAACACTGGTAACATTTCCTAGCAACATTTCTTTTTCCCTTCTCCACGCCTGCATCAGTCAGGATCATTTCAATCTTCCTCCTTACTTGGCGAATCACATCGTCCTCCGTCCCGACAGCCTCGGGATGGGCTTCCCTCCATCACTGAAACAAACTTCCGGTTCCGAGAGCCAGCTCCATTTGATCCAAGTTCATGGGCGGGTGATACCCAAAGAAGCCGGTGTAAGCGTCTTGTCCAGTGCCCCATTTCGTACGAAAGAGCCTGGGTCAAAAACAGATACTGGAGAAGGTAGAGTCCAAGACAGTGCAAGATCGCGATACAAACCTCGCACGAGTAGATTACCTGGCAACATGTAGTCTTCGACTTGGGCATCCAAGTCGTCGAAGATAGCTTGAATGACTTCATGGTTGAGCAACAAGGGATCAACGCGTATTGGACCGCCTGTCCATAGTGCCACAGTTCCTCCAGGCTTGAGGGTTTTGGCTGCTTGAGACCAGAAGCCTTACATGTCGAACCAATGAGCGGATGTAGCAGCGGTGATTATATCGACTGATTCAGCAGGAATTGGGTTGAGGTGGAGAAATCCGGCATTCGGCCGATAGTTTTGAGTATAGTTGATAACGCTTTCGGTGGAAATACCGAGGCCTTTACACTTTCCGACAATGCCGTACGTACCCCCAGCACTCTGGGGAACTGGTGACAGTAAATGACGCTATGTCGGCATTTCCATTAAATTAGCCTAACTGTAAAGGCAGTTTCATAAGCTTCCCTACAGGGTTATCGTCTTTATCTCATATATAGAGTAGAATTAAACTTACTATAGTTATAGTATATATGTATTATAAATATCTTTACCTTTTAGGATAATTTTACAAGACTTAAAAACAGCAAGGTTGTCTTGCTGTTTTCTACTGCCTAAGACCTTTTTAGTATGCTTCTATCATCTGTACCCTCCGGCCTTTACGGCATCGCCCTGCTTGGCATCAGCTGTCAGGTCGGGGCGCGGCCAACGGTCGCCACAACCGAACTCGGGGGCGATGATTTGTCGTGGTTAACAGGACCGTCCATCTTTGAAGTTGGAAAAGCATTGAAGAATGTTTTCCCAGCTGGCAATTTTAACCGAAACGTAACCACGACATGGTGGCAAACGGAAGTGCTCGACGGAGAAACAAGTAAAGATGCCGCAAGCTTGACGCAGGCTCTCAAAGCGGCGTCGTTCGTCGTGCTGCATAAAGATATGTACAAGGTACGTCTGCGTAGCTACTTTTTGGGAATCAGATTGGCTTATCTTCAATGCTCTGCATAGTTGCTCGGTGTTAAAGATCATACAGTTCGGAAAAATGTCGAAACTGTCTTTGAATTTCCCCCAGGCCCTTCTTTCGCAAAGCGTGTTGTCCACGATGGTACAGCCTACTCGCCGGAATGCAACTGCACTTTTCTTGCAGAGTTACATCCCCCAAAGGAAGGGTTTTCTACCGATGCGATGCCATGGGTATGGCGTACAAACTTGAACAACACTCCGCCAACGACTGAAAAGGTGTTCCCCTCACCTCAATTGACCGTGCCTAACGGGGCGTATTATCACAAAGGAAACATTTACTGGGCCCAAGAGGGCAATTTCACTGTGCCCGGCGGTATCACCCGCATGGATCCGTTAACCTTAAAGACGGAGGTCGTTCTCAACAACTTTCTTGGACACCGATTCAACAGTCCGAATGATGTGGTAATCACCCGTGAAGGTGTATCTTACTTCACCGATGGCTACTACGGTTATGACAATTTCAACGACACCCTTAAGCCAGAATTAGCCAACGGCTTGTGGCGGTGGGACATGAACTCAGATGATCTGAGGATGGTTTCCGGAGCTGGTGGGGGCCATTCACGAATCCCAACGGAGTAGCCCTCAACCTTGAAGAGGACAAGCTATATGTTACCAATCGCGGCAACACGTCGGATAATCCAGCCGGAGGGCGAACAATTTACGAGTTCCAACTGCCCCGCTCAAGTGGTATCCCAGTCAGGGGAGGCGAAGTCTTTGCATATGTTGACTCTGGCTTTCCGGACGGCATCAAGCTAGATCAGGATGGTAGGGTGTATGGAGGAGTTACTGGGGGAGTGACCGTTTTCGATTCCACTGGAAAACATCTAGGCATTATTAAAGTCGCCGAAGGCGACGTTGCGGTTAACATGCAATGGAAGGACAACTGGCTGTACATCGCCGGAAGGGAGAGGATCTATAGAGTACAGCTCAGCTCCCGAGGAGCCCAGGACTCTTGAAAGTAGAGGTATCTTAGCTATATATCGCTCGAAATTGAGCCCCAAGAAAGCTAGTTATCGATATATATAGTTAAGTTCTCCTCAGTCCCATTGACCTTTCTTATATGTTAAATATATAGAAGGTTTAATAAAAGAACTAAAAAATAACTGTATAGGTTTTAATATTATAATATATCTTTCATATAATAGCTACACTATTTGAAGGACTTGCAATGCCCCCGGGAATGTTAAGAGGAACACTTGTTATAAAGAATGACCAACGGCCTTGTTCCTTACACTTATCCGCCAAAACCTCAAGATCAAAACTCTCGCCAATGGGCATACCCCAACCACTGAGAAAGACCTCGTGGAGAGCGACACCAGCTGGTCGTCGACTAGGCCAAGCCTCGTAAGCCACAGTGTCACTTCCAACAGCAGCGAATTTATTCTCCCAGTGCCACTGTATCATCTCCTCTGAAGCTTGGACACCACAAGATGCTCGCACTTTACGGCGAGGTAGAGCAGCTTGATTCTCTTGGCTTAAACTCCGATATGCCTTGAGCCAGCCTGTGCGGATGAGAAGAATATCACCGGTATGAAAAGTAACGCCTTGGCTTGTCGCAACTTCTTGTAATTGCGGGAGGGTAATCTCGTAAGAGTCGAATGGAGACTGTGTATCGATACCTTTGTCGGTGGCGTATGAAGCCCAGTCAAGCAAGACTCCTCGTCCAACAATACCTCGCTTTGCAATGTCTGTAATTGCAATTTGTTAGCGTGTGAAACGTGGCCGCAAACCAACTATCACTTACTTTGGATACCAATTTGGTTATTTGCGGCAGCTCCCGAGATATCGTCTTGAGTTACTCCATTGTAGTACAAGAGGCTGTCTTGGTATGGATAATGTCGCAAGCCATCCCAGTGACTCGAGCCCTGAGTGTTTACGTCGAGCTGATTGCCAGGCGTGTTAATATTGGGATGGAGAAATTGGCCGAGGATGAGAGCGTACTAACCTCATCGTCATTGGCGTGACCCTTGGCAATGATTTTATGGCTGCATGGTTTCCTCACTGGATTCATGGGTTGCGAAAACTCGTCGATGGATAAGCTGCATCGTCAGAATCATCATGTTTAAACAAAACAGAGTGGTTAAAACTTACTTTAGAGTGATCTGCTCACCGGTGACAATCTCTTTCACGGCTTCCTTGACAATGGCAGGCGTGAGTAGGTTCAGCGTTCCCAACTCATCATTGGCGCCCCAGAGACCCCAAGCCGAGTATTTTGGATCACAGCTCCGAAAGGGCAGTTGGTTGAATGCAGGTCGCTTTGGTTCTGACTGAACACTACCCATCTTGTCGTAAGACTTGTTGTTTAGGTCGATGCCAAGGAGTATGGCATCTCAGGTGACTCAAGGTATGTTCACCGATCAACATAAGGTTACTGTTAACTTATCCTGCCTTACGGGATCTGCATACCGATTCGGCATGTTCGTCTAAACCCCGATCTCCCACCTCGCACTTCGGCACAATGCCGAAAGCCTCTTGTGAGATTCCGGTACTAGCCCAACTTGGCATGACTCGTTGGTCCCAATTACAGCGAACCCGGAAATGGAATCCGCCAAAAGTGCACTGTCGCACATACCCCAGATCTTACCCCAACTTCCCCGGGAGAAGTCTCTAGCTCCATGAATCTTATTTAAAGAATGCTGTAACTATCAATTGGATCTCCATGCCAAGTTCCATTCAGAGTATAACCGGAATAGCCCAACAGAACTCGGAAACTCAAAACGACAAAGCCAAGAACTTCCTTCAACTTGTTCATTGAGCCATGTCCCAAGACGAAACTCAAGTCAAGTCGACTCAAGACTCTCAGCACCTTGAAACCATGACCGTCTTAGACGAGAAGAAGATGGAAACAGGTAACGAGGAAACTCGCTGGACGCCCGAGGAGGAAGCGAAGGCTCTTCGCAAGCTCGATTGGTGCTTGATCCCTCTGTAAGTAACTACTGTCGAGCCACCCGAAGACTTGAACTGAGAAATCATGATAGCGTCGGTTCGCTTTACCTTGTTTCGTACATCGATCGTGGCAACATTGGCAACGCATACACAGCTGGCATGGGCCAGACTTGGGGTATCACCTCCGACGATTACTCGTGGATTGTCACCGCTTACTACATTGCCTATATCTGTTTCCATTGGGTAAGCTTCCGCTACGACCAGCACGCATGTTTTCAACTTGCTAATCCTCTCTGCTGCTTATCCTGGTTTGGAAGTTTATGCCACTGCCGGTAATTACACCCTCCAGATATCGAACACGCGCGAATGAACACTGATACCTATTACAACAGCTTTGGACCTTTTGCATGGCCTTTGGATGGGGTACTGCGAGTATTCTGCAAGCAGCAACCCATAACTTTGCTGGCATCGTGGCTCTTCGAGTTCTTATCGGCGCTTTTGAGGCTGGCTTTGTTCCTGCCGTCGCGCTGTATCTGACTTTCTTCTATCACCGGCGTGAGATGGGACTGCGCTATGGTTTGTTCATCTCCTTCTCACCACTTGCGAATTGCTTCGCCTCAGCCTTGGCGTACGGTATAGTTCAGGCAAAGACCAAGATCCACAACTGGCAGCTCCTATTCATTGTTGGCAAGATTCCCCCCCCCCCCCCCCCCCCCCCCCCCCCCCCCCCCCCCCCCCCCCCCCCCCCCCCC